>JAWZYV010011007.1:0-18496 GCA_038373885.1 Cheiracanthium punctorium
TTAAGGTATTTGATAAGGAATTCACCTTTAGGAAAATAGTCCTAAAAACCGTAAGATCATGAAGACTTACATTGAGAAATTATGTCTGGAATATTGGCCAAATATCTAGGATAAACATGGGAGAGATCAACCATAAAAATACTTCTTGGGTTCCCAGAAGTTGGGCAATAGTCATTCACCAAGCCTCAAGCAGTCCTACAGGACTAGAAAAAAGCAGAGAGCCTCTACTTATGTCAACAGCTAGAGCCGTATACTTACGACTGCCGGCACCAAATGCAACCAAATGACAAAAAGTATACTTATGTTTTTCAATGTTTGACTCGACCTGTAGCCAGCCGCATCTCTTGTGAATAAAGGGTAAATGCCTTTACCCTTTCTTCAGCGATATAGGGGCCAGCTCGGCCCCTTATTCACCAGCGAACTAGACGTGCGGTAATGCTAAAGTTCTGTAAAAACCGGTTTCAAAAACGAAAAATAATCATAGTTGAAGATACTAACCACATAAGTGTTAAACAATTCTTCAAAATTTGGGGAAAAAGAAATAAATCTTTGCACCTTTATGAAATAGTGCCAAAAGAGCATAAGCGGACCAAAACAATCAATGCGATAATAATGCGGTCTGATTGAATTAAATCACAAAATTATAAATCTATCAATAAAGTAGCTAAAAAAGGCCTGAAAAGACCACAAAAAGTGGTGGCAAAAGGTAAAACCAGTTATCATTCACGTCGTTCACAATGTGGCAGAGAATATCTCTAGGTTCCACTCTTAACCTACACTCTGGAAAAGGCTTTTGTGAGCTATTAATCGCATGGTAAAGAGATACACATTCAAAATTTGGGGGGGGGGGGGCTTAAATACTGAAAATACCGAAATTTTCCTTTTTTTATATAGAAACCAGGCGAGCACAGCTCACGACATAGCTCCCAAAAAAACTACAAGCAGGCCTCAATGGTGCTAATCTGAAAAACCCAGCACAAAAAGCAACGAAAGGTGATTCCAGTGAGTCCAGAAAATAATTCTGTAACTCACAGAGACACGAGTGTTTCAGTAGTACATCTTGCCTTGCGGTAAATGCCCTGATAGACTAGTATAAAAACCAAATTTGTCAACTATTGACAGCCTGACAAAAAAGCTAAAATATGACAAAAAATGCTAGTCTAAAACTCTAACTATTGGTGTAACTATAAATGAGTAGCAGATATTATGCCGGAGGCACGGAGGGGTAAACATATGCCTAAAGAGTAAACAAGTTCGGGATTTTTTTTCACGATCTCACTAAAGCAGATAAAAAAAATATTTTTCAGGAAAATAAATTCTGTAAACTTAAAAGGAAAATTCCAATTTAACATTGTCAAGGTGAGCCAAAATGTAGATCTGAAGAAATTCGAGTATGAACTAGCACTTTCGAAAGTACAATAACGCGGCAGGTGGGAAGTACGAAGATCTCCACTGTCCCGTCAAAACAGGCTAAAAATTCGAAAATATGACCCAGCTTCGTGGTACAAGTAAAATTGTCGGATTGAGCCAAAATAGAAAATTTTAAACATAACGATTCTGTGGTTAGAAAAGGTTGTTCTGTAAAATCCACCTAAAGTGAAGGCATGAGATTAAACAAGTTTCCAAACAAATCGCGTTAAATATCGTAGAAAATGTCTACCTGACGCTCCTCGAAATTCATATTCCGAGACGGAAAGTTTTTGAAACAAACCTATCAACTTAAAAAATACTTCTGTGTCATATTAAAAGCTTGGGAAATTGTCCGAAACAACGATAAATACACTAAAATTGTGATAAAAAAATAAATAAAATAAAATCAGGAATTTCCGTACATTGCAGTCAAACATGGGAATATAAATAATGAAAATAGTTTTCAGATTCGAAGAAATTCTACCCTATACCTCGTTAGTTCAAAATAGGATAATAAAGTAGCATTAAATCCTTTCTACCAAGCTAAAAAGCCAAATTTCCTAGCCAATACTTACGATCTCAAAAAAAGAATTATTTGGCTCAAAATAGGATAATAAAGTAGCATTAAGCGAACGAGCAGTAGCGAGAATAAAGCAGCGCATTAGCCACATGCGACATAAAGAGACCGGTCAATAAAGTAACAAAAACGTGAGTATAAAAACGCTAGCCTTCAGCCCTATCATTCTTAGAAGAAAATGACTTCAGCAGCATTTTTGAAAGCCTGTGAAGAACTGTAACTGAAGACCCGTCAAACAGACTGAAATTTCAAAAATTGTGGCAGTCTGATTGAATGACAACACAAAATTACAAGCATAAGAATACAGTGGTTAAAATCCCCTATAATCCCCTATAAATGGAGGTTAATCCCGGGGTTAAATACCTGTTTAATGAACCGAATTTTCATACGAATTGTTTTCAATGCCGGAGAGAATCCAAGAACTCTCTAACTCACATTCCTCGTACGCAGGGTTACCAATTTTGCCATTTTGTGGCTAGATCCACAAAACTCGGACACTGGCAACACCGAAGTACTTTGTAAATCGGAAATGTGAGTAAAAATGGCTCAAAAAAGCACTTGCAGACAAGTATGTTTCAGCAGCACAAGTATTTAGAAGTAAATGCCAATTATTAGTTAATTTTTGTTATCCGCTTGAAAACATTTTCGGCCACTTCCAGCCACTTTAAACTTTGATTTCAGCCGCTTTTTCTGCGGCAGAGTTGACAACACTGTTCGTACGTCGTATTCCAAGAAGGACACTATCAAAACAAGCCTATCCACTTAAAAAGGCTACAGTGAGATATCAACAGTATGGAAAATAGTCCCAAATGGCGATCCGTAGAAAAGTTTGGATAAAATTATTAAATGTTAAATAATTGCTATAAACCTCCGCTAAACTTGGGATGACACTAAGAGTAGTTCTTAATATAAATAGAAAGCCTTCAAAAATAATTCGATCCTGCTTCTTGGGAGTTGAAAATAATCCGATATGACAGTAAAAAAGCACACGCTTAAACCCAAAGAGCGAAAAAAAGGATACATTGCGGAGCGATCCGTTTCCATGGAAACCTACCGGTATTTCCGCAAAAGGTGCTCTTTAAGTAGTCTTTTTTCTGGGAATTCCCCTCCTCTCTTCGTCTTTTTTCTGAGAATCCCCCTATTTGCTTATTGTTATATTTCGCTCCGCTCTTGTGATCGAAAAACGCTCCTAAAGGAGAAGAACACTTTTGAAAACTGGAAAAAAAAATCGCTCCGACTGATCGAATTCCTTTCGTTTGGTTTAAGCGTGCAGATAACTCGTTTTACATACTACCTGCTCTTACGATTTCAAACAATAAATTTTATCAATACATGAAATCCATAAAATAAAGAATGGCCATGGGAATTATACTACAGCCAGCCAACCCTCTGCTCTAACGCGCGTGACAAATAAGCTGAAAAAGGAGGCAAAAATGGTAATCTAAAACACTAACTGTAGTGTAATTGATAATCTAAAACACTAATAGCAGATGTGAAGAGGGAGTGCATAAATGTATGCCTGAAGAGTAAACGAATTGAGGATTTTATGTAGCGTCTCACAAAGCAAGGGGGCGGAAAAAGATTTTAAAAATTCTGTAGATTTAATGGAAGATTTTTATTTAGCATTGTCAAGCTCAGCCAAAGTGAAGATCAAAAATAAGTACATGCCAGCACTTTCGAAAGGACAACAAAACAGCAAGTGAAACCTGTGAAGACCCCTATAAATCCGCCAAAACGGACTAAAAGTTGGAAAATGTGACCAAGCTTCGCAGTAAGAGCAAAAATACTCGTAGTCTGATTGAGCCAAATCAGAAAATAACAAGAATATCAATATAACGGTTAAAAAAGACTGCTCTGCTAAATCCACGTGAAGTGAAGGAAATACAAATGGTTTTAAATTTATAAAGATCGTTTATATGTTATAAAAATCGTTTTAAATGTTTATGACACGCCTCAAACAACATATTCCGACTAGAAAATATAAAAACGAACGTCTCAACCTAAAAACGCTTCAGTGAGATATTAACCACATGGGAAATAGTTCCAAAAAGGGGTCAATACACCAAAATTCTGGTTAAAAAACATAAAAAATTGCCTTAAATCGTGATTTAACATGAGGGATATAAACCCTGAAAATAATTCTTCGACTCCAAGAAATTCTACCCTGGTTCTGGTAGATTCAAAAAAGTCCAACAGGACAATAATATAGCAGTGAATCTTTTTTATCAGGCCAATAAGCCAATATTAACTAGCCAATACTTACGAGTATTTTATTTAGTGTCTCACAAAGCAAAGGGGGGGAGGGAAATAATTAAAGAAATTCTGTATATTTAATTTAAAATTCTAATTTAGCATTGTCAAGCACAACCAAAATGTAGATAAGAAATTCGTGCATCAATCAGCGAAAGGACAACAAAACAGCAAGTGAAACCTGTGAAGATCCCTATAGATCCATCGAAATGGACTAGAAGTTGGCAAATGTGACAAAGCTTCGTAGTAAGAGCAAAAATACTCGTAGTCTGATTGAGCCAAATCACTTCTCCTCGACCTTCATATTCCGACAAGGAAAATATAAAAAGAAACGTCTCAACTTAAAAATGCTTCTGAGATATTAACCGCATAGGAAACAATCCTAAACAGCAGTCAATACACCAGAATTCTGGTTAAAAAACATAAGAATCAGAAATCGCCTTAAATCGTGATTTAACAGGAAGAATATAAACCCTGAAAATAATTTTTAGACTCCAAGAAATTCTACCCTGGTTCTGATAGATTCAAAAAAGGGACAAAATTATAGCATGACAATACTATAGCAGTGAATTTCTTTTATAAGGCCAATAAGCCAATATATACTAGTACTTACGATCTCGAAAAAATAGCTATTATGGAATTCATATGAAATGCTGAATGATTAAGAAGAACATCTCCGTTATAGAGATAGACTGCCTTGGGCTAGCGCGCAAATATTTTTATTTTATTCTCCACCGGCGTACTCGCCATGAGTAGAATAAATCAGAAAGAGTAGAAATGGATGATTAACTTTAAAGATAGTTACAGATTTGAAGATATTCAACCCTGGTCCTGCTAGCTTAAAAATAGTCCGATAGGGCTGAAAAATATCAGATTATCTCTTTTACTTATACAAATCAATGTGCTTAGGATCACAAAAAATAACTATTATCAAAATACATATGCATGCATATAAATAAGCAGGTCGTTTCAATCGTACAGCCCTCGGTTAAAGGTTAAATAATTTTATTTTTAATCTTGAACAATGTACTGGACGTGCATGGCATAATGCGAAAGCCCCGTCATAAAAAGGTCAAAAATATGAAAATTATATATATATATATATGAACATGTAGCAGTCCTTTACGCTGAAGCGATTAAAAATATATATTTTAAGACATGTAGCACCCTTGCCACTATCCTTTTCTAAACATATATGATTTTAATTAATATTGCTTCAGTGAATGAAGGAAGGGGAGTGAAATACTAAGTAAAAAGCTAGAATCACGAAAAAAAGGACCAATTTTATTGATATTCCACAGAAGTATTTAAGTATTAAGTCTGCTGAGACAGCCTTAATTGTCTCGCAAACACCCCTAACTATCATATGCCTTTCTATCAATGAAAATTAAAACAATAAATAACAAATGGAAAGTGTTAAAATACACACACAATGATAATGAACCGTGCAAAATACGTCAGATTTTCTTTTATGTAGTTTAAGTATATGAAAAATAGAATAGATTTGCTTCGTCCAAGAAAGAGCAGAGAATCTGTAATAAAAGGGAAGAAAGGCGATAAGAAGCCTATTTGCTCACGCCTTAACCATACAACAGCATGTAAACATGATAAAGGGAGGCTTATAAGCTTATAGCATAAGCCTCCCTTATGCTATAAGCTTATAAGTTTGTCTAGCATACTGCAAGACAAACCCTTCCCTATCATACTTGTCTAAGGCACTATAGTCTCGAATATAAGACAAAAGGCAAAAGAGCTACATAATTATGCCAAAACAGAATCAAAAACGTTAAAATGGAAAATCCATTAGAAATGTACGCAACTGATTCAGGGATCATAAAAATCTTTCCGAAAGTATGCAGTCAATCTAGTGCACTCTCCGTGCTTCAAATCCACTGAAGCAGCAGTTCAAAAACCAATAATGTGAATTTTTAAAATACACAGTTTGATATTTTATCCATTTGTGTTAATAACAAAAGCGAACAGAGAAAACAAAAAAGCATCTTTATAAATAAAACGAAGAGAAGCTTCACCCCTGCAGCAAATAGACCAAAGTGACCACAATCAATTTCTCGTTGGAAGGAAAAAAGGAATTTTGGAAAAATCCTGAAAATTTGTGCAAGACGGACCATAAAATTAATTTTTAAACTATAAGAAATTTGAGGTTTACACCCACGCATTAACCGAATGCGAAATAAACAGGAAGGACATAAAATCAGCGAAGCCTTTTGGCTTAGTTACGCACTCGACAGCTTGCTCTTACAGTAACCCAATTATAGTGAGACAAAAAAAGAGCCAAATAATAATTGTTTGAACACATAGTTTAAACATAGCTGTTTCAGAAATGCAATATGGGCCCTAAAAGTAACTCTTGGGAAAATTTGAGGAGTTTGTGTAGGAAGTAAGCGCAAATTGCAAAATGCTGCGAATGCACAATATCTGAGTTGTCATTTTTCTCTTTCTATAATTGTCCCTCTTTTTTTGAAAGCACAACTAAATGCAAGAGCTACACCTAGATTACCTACATTTTGATTTTTTTAAAGTGAAAAATTCTCCCAAAATCTCTGCTAAACATCGGAAAGAGGGACCCTAAAATTTGTTTTTAGAGTTGGCAAAAATCGATTCTTTCAACATACCATTAAAGAATGACAAGCAGTTTGAAACGACAATAAAATAGCAAGGAGGAGCAAAGAAGCTTGTTAACTTGCTTCACAGTTCAAAGCCCTAATTTTGAGAGAGCGAAACAAAATAAAACATCCCTTCTACCCTTGGATTAGGTTCAAATTTTTAATGCATTTTTTAAAAATACTGGACATCATACGGGACATCTGCGTTCATCAAAGGAACAACCCATTTCAGGCAGCCCATTTGGAAAGAATTCTGGAAATATGCCAAAAATGCAGAAATAGGCACCAAACTTGGTGGAATTGTAAAAAATTACAATATTTAGATACAATCGATGGAACATGCCATAATAGGGCAAAGCTTTTCTCGAAAACCCAACAAAAATGACAGCGAAATGAGCAATCATAAAAATACGCTCTCGTTTTTCATCTAATATTCAGTGATAACAACAACAAATACAACAAAGTAATAATACCAATTTAGAAAGCTAGTGCTAGACAAAAGCATATACATATGCAGTAGAAATGATGGGATAGAACATAAAATATCTAATGAATAATAATAGTCGAATTTCTGAAAAAAGAAAGCCTTATTTATGAAATAAAAAAAGAACATCCATAAATACATTACCATTTCGGTTAAAAATTAATCGAAAAAAGTGGAAAAAAATTGTTGCTAAACATGGCAAAGATATTTTTTAGAATCTGAGAAATTCAACGCTCTCACCAGCACGTTTTAACGAAAAGTATTTTTAAAACCTTTTCGTTAACAGAGCAGCATTGCTTTGGTTTACCTTACAGATAGTTACAGATTCGAAGGTATTCAACCCTGGTTCTGCTAGCTTGAAAATAGTCCGATAGGACTGAAAAATGCCAGATAATCTCTTTTACTTACAAATCAAGACTTAGGATCTCAAATAACTATTATCAAAATACAAATTCATGCATATAAATGAGCAGGTCGTTTCAATCGTACAGCCTTCGGTTAAAGGTTAAATAATTTTATTTTTAATCTTCTCCAGTGTACTGGACGTGTATGGCATAATGCGAAAGCCCCGTCATAAAAAGGTCAAAAATATGAAAATTATATATATGAACATGTAACAGTCCTTTACGAAGCGATTAAAAATAGCTATTTTGAAGCACCCTTCACACTAACCTTTTCTAAGCATAAATGAGTTAAATTAATATTGCTTCAGTGAATGAAGAAACGGGAGTGAAATACTAAGTAAAAAGTAAGTTTGTGTTAATAAAAAAAGCAAACAGAGAAAACAAAAAAGCATCATTATAAATAAAACGAAGAGAGACTTCTGCAGCAAATAGTTCAAAGTGACCACAATCAATTTCTCGTTGGAAGGGAAAAAAAGGAATTTTGGAAAAATCCTGAAAATTTGTACAAGACGGACCATAAAAGTTATTTTTAAACTATAAAAAATTTTAGGTTTACACTCACGCATTAACCGAATGCGAAATAGTCAGGAAGGAAATAAAATCAGTGAAGCCTTTTGGCTTAGTTACGCACTCGACACCTTGCTTATACAGCTACATGTAACCCAATTATAGTGAGACAAAAAAAGAGCCAAATAATAATTGTTTGAACACATAGTAAAAACAAAGCTGTTTAAGAAATGCAATATGGGCCCTAAAAATAACTCTTGGGAAAATTTGAGGAGTTTGTGTAGGAAGTAGCCGCAATTTCCCAAATGCTGCGAATGCACAATATCTGAGTTGTCATTTTTCTCTTTCACCAAGTGTCCGTCTTTTTTTGCAAGCACAACTAAATGCAAGAGCTACACCTAGATTACCTACATTTTGTTTTTGTTTTTTAAGTGAAAAAATCTTCCAAAATCTCTGCTAAACATCGGAAGGATGGACCCTAAAATTAGTTTTTAGAGTTGGCAAAAATCGATTTTTTCAACATACCATTAAAGAATGATAAACAGTTTGAAACGACAATAAAATAGAGAGGAGGAGCAAAGAAGCTTGTTAACTTGCTTCACAGTTCCAAGCCCTAATTTTGCGACAGCGAAACAAACAAACAAAAAAAAAAACATCCCTTCTATCCTTGTATTAGGTTCAATTTTTAATGCATTTTTTTAAAAATACTGGACATCATACGCGACATCTGTTTTTATCAAAGGAACAACCCATTTCAGGCAGCCCATTTGGAAAGACTTCTGGAAATATGTTAAAAATGCAGAAAGAAGCACCAAACTTGGTGGAATTGTAAAAAATTAAAATATTTAGATAAAAACGATAGAACATGCCATAATAGGGCATAGCTTTTCTCGAAAACCCAACAAAAATCACAGCAAAATGAGTAATCATAAAAATAGGCTCTCGTTTGGGATCTAATATACAGTGATAACAATAACAAATACAACAAACTAAAATACTGATATAGAACAGCTAGTGCGAGACATGAAGCATAAACATATGCAGCAGAAATGATGAGAAAGAACATAAAATATCTAATGAATAATAATAGTCGATTTTTCAAAAAAGAAAGTGTTATTTGGGGAATAAAAAAAGAACATCCATAAATACATCAACCTTTCGGTTAAAAATCAATCTAGAAAAGTGGAAAAAAATTCTTGCTAAACATGGCAAAGATATTTTTTAGAATCTGAGAAATTCGAAGCTCTCACCAGCATATTCTAACGAAAAGTATTTTAAAAACTTTTCGTTAACAGTACAGTATTGCTTTTTGTTTATCATTCAAGAGAGAGTAGCTCAATTTAGAGATTTAGACGTTTTCGTGTTAAGCCAAAAGCCCACAGAGAGAAAGATATATGGTTACTAAGCAAGAACCAAAAGGTATGTGCTAACCAAAATGAAGATTAATGACAACTAATAAAAAAGGTACTTTTCGAACATCCTCCGTATATACATGCACTAAAAGAAATGGAATGACCACCGGAAGTACGTGGTAGCTTTGGAGTAAAACCGAAAAAACTACAATAAAATAACGGAAATGCGTAAAGAAGCGTATCTACATGCTTCACAATCTCAAGCCTCATACTTGCATTAGAAGTAAATCCAATCGAAGCTGGCAGTAAAATCGAACCTGCAACCATCCAGTCCCTCCCTAAATTCCTTGACCGAAGCACAAACGCTTTTAATATTAGGTAGCGCCTTAATATCGGCATTTGTGAATAGATAATTGCTAGAACAAGTGAAAAACTCGCTAAAAAAATTAAAAGTTCAAAAAACCCATAAAACAGTATGGTATCGTCAGAAATGCTAGTAGTCCAATGTAAACTAAAGACACAAATATAAAGAGGCTAAAATAGCTGTTATAAATGCTACTTTTGAAAATCCAGAAAAAATGTTCGCAAAAGAAGTAATAAGTATTGAAAAATTCTTTCTAAGACTTTAAGAAATTAAAATATTTCTCCAGCTCCCCCATTTTTCATGTAAAATACTCTGTCCATAAATAACATGTATATAGTAGTAACCAAAAGAGAGGGCATCACGATATCATTATAGTATTCAAGGTATATTGATAAGGAATTCACCTTAAGGAAAATAGTCCTAAAAAACCGTAAGATCATCAAGACTTACATTGAGAAATTATGTCTGGAATATTGGCCAAATATCTAGGATAAACATGGGCGAGATGAACCATAAAAATACTTCTTAGGTTTCCGGAAGTTGGGCAATAGTCATTCACCAAGCCTCAAACAGTCCTACAGGACAAGCAAAAAACCGAGAGCCTCTACTTATTTCAACAGTTAGAGCCGTATACTTACGATTGCCGGCACCAAGTGCAACCAAATGACAAAAAGTATACTTTGGGTTTTAAATGTTTGACTCGAGCCTGTAGCCAGCCATCGCTTGTGAATGAAAGGTAAATACCTTTACTCTTATAATACGACACCAGCGAACTAGCTGTGCGGGAATTCAAAAATTCTGTAAAAACAGGTTCGAAAAACGAAAAATAATCAAAGTTAAAGATACTAACCACACAAGTGTTAAACAATTCTTCAAAATTTGGGGAAAAAGAAATAAAGCTTTGCACCTTTACGAAATAGTGCCAAAAGAGCATAAGCGGACCAAAACAGTGCAATTTAATTTCTTTTTCATTTGATTTTTCATGAACTCAAAAAATTCATTCACCATATCTACAAGCACAGGCTGCAATCCATTAGTTCATTGACATAAAAATCGTTAAAATACTCAGAGGCACTCGAAATTTTCTGCAACATATTTGTCATGCGAGAAATTATACTACAACGCAATGCCTAGAACTCCAAATGTTGCTAATGTCACAACAGCAAACTGGCAACTTTTCGAACAGCGTATCAATACAATCTTTCGTATATATCTATAAAAGCATATGAAAACAGTCAACTCAAAATTAAAATTTGATCTTTTAGTCAGCCTTAGTGCTAAATATCATTTAAACCTAGCTCAAATTATACAAAAGTGACAAAAATCGACTATATTCAATAAATTTTTACTATTCTTATAGAAAACAGAAAGTTGCTATGATACGTGAATAAAATTATTTAAAACTCATAATAATCGATTTTATCAATAATCGACCATAAGTACACAAAATATTTCCTTCATGATTTGGGAAAGGTGGATCATAAAATTGCGCTTTAGATTACGATTCCTTCGACGCTTGCACAACAGTACATTCGCCAAGTCCAGAGTCCGATACGGCCAAAAAAAAAAAAAAAAAAAAAAAAAAAAACGCACAATTCCATTTTACCAATTACCAACCTGTTCTTAGATAGTAACTATGTGCTAAATACTACTATGAATGAGACATGCATACAAATGTAGTGCGATCTCTAGCCCTTGGCTAAGGAGAAACTTTTTTTTAAGCTCCAGCGAACTCGCCGAACGTTTATAAGACAACCTCGTAAATACTGCATAAAAACATTGAAAGTTCACCTAAATCTTGGGCATTGGCCAAAAGTATAATAGTCCGTTACAAGTCAGACCAAAAATGTTTAGTTTAAAGAAAAATAAATATTACAATAACTAAAAATGGCTGAAATTTACCCAAATTATTTTTTTAAATTGCATAGGAACTGGACTGTCACAATCCACGAAATAACCCCAAAAAACTACAAACAGTCCGAATTAGTGCTAATCTTAAAAATGCAGTGCAAAAAGCAACCGAAGAAGATTTAAGCTAAAAAAAAAAAAAAAAAAAAAGAATTGTGCAACTCACAGAAACTCGTAGACGTCTTTAGTGCATTTTTCCATGCGTGAAATTCCCCGACACAGTAATATAAAACTGACTACGTCATATACATATATAGCATGGAAAAAAAGCTAAGAAAGAAGTCAAACGTGCCTAAAACACCAACTGAAGCAAATTACAGATATGATGAGAGGCGATATTAAAATATTCCTGAGGAGCCAACAACTCCAGTATGCGATTTCACAAACCATGAAGAAAAATATTATAGAAAAAAAAATCTGTAAATTTCACCAAAAAATCTATATTCGCACTGTCAAGGTGAGCCATAGCGTATTCTAATACGAACTAGCACTTTTGGAAAGACAATAAAGCAGCAAGTGAGACCTGTTGAAAGCCCCGTTTTGAAAAAACCCTCGAAAATGGCTAACATTTCGAAGAAACTTCGCAGGAAAAACAAAAATTGTGATAGTCTGATTGAGTCCAATCACAAAATAATAAACATATTTACAAACTGTACTGAAATATCCACTTAAAATGGAGGCAAAATATAAAACTAGTTTTCTCAACAAATCGCTTTAAATGTGACAGAAAATCGAAAATATCTCTAGCTCACACTCCTCGAAAGGCATACTCCGAGAAAGCAACTATCAAAACAAACCTTTCAACTTAATAATGCTTCTGTGAGAAACTAACCAAATGTGAAATAGTCTCAAAAACCGATCCATGCATTAAAATTCTCGTTAAAAAAATAAAAATCAGAAAGTGCCTAAATTCGCTATTAAAAACGCGGAGTACATGAAACCTTAAAAATAATTCTGATTCGAAAAAATTCTAACCTTGTCTAGGGTGAAAACAGTCCAATAGGACAATGAAAAAACAGTGAATCTTGTTTGCCAAGCATAACAAACAACACGCCAATATTTATGATCTTAAAAAATAAGTAATGTCAAAATACCGAATGATTGCGAAGAACAGCTCGATCAAAGAGCTAGCAAGCCCTCGGATAGAGCGTCCACTATTTAATTTTTATTCTTCACCAGCGTAGTCGCCGTGAGTGGAACAATGCGAAAGCCCCATCACAGAAAGGCCAAAACTATGAAAATTTTCCGGATTGGAAGGAACAGAGCAAACATATAACAGTCCTTAACAGGGAAAGGTATTCTGAAAGCTCTCTTCCAGTCGTAATTTGTTAAGCATGCTTTTTTATTTATATTGCTCCGGTGAATAGAGAAATGAGAGTGGACATTTCAGTAACAGCTGGCATTACGGAAAAAAAAAAAAAGAAAAGCCATCTCTAGACTGTACACAACCAGCTCTTAGCTAAAGAGAAAATGATTTTATTTTTATCGAGCTCCTTTGGACTTGAACGTGAACTAGAAAATTTCGTAAAAGCTGCATAAAAACCTTGAAAATTCACCTAGGTTGCAGGCATTGACCAAAAATATAATTCTCCTTTACAAACAGAAAATTAAAAATAGCTATTGACGAAACGTAACAATATTATATGATCTCAATCAAAAAAAAAAAAAAAAAAAAATGATTTCAGTCAAAAATAACTCTGCAGCTCACAGAAATTCAAGTGCATCTTGCTGTGCGAGAAATGCTCCGACACAATATTATAAAACGAAATATGTCATTTATGGCTAGAGTGGCAAAAAAGCTAAAAAAGAAGTCAGAAATGCTAATCTAAAATAACTCTAGGTCGGTAGCAGAAATGAAGAGGAGAGGGGGGCATGAAAATATCCCTGAAGAATAAACAACAATAGGATTTTATGTATGATCTAACCAAGCAAGAAAAAGAAAAACTTTTTAGAAAATACAATTCTATAAATTTCACCAAAAATTCTGGTTAAGCGTTCTGAGTGTGAACCAAAAAGTAGATCTGAAGAAATTGGAATATAAACCAGTTCTTTCCAAAGCGATAAAACAGCAAGCGAGATCTGTCACGACTCCGTTTTGAAAAGACTCGTCAAAAAAAGCTAAGAGATCGATGATTAGATGAGGCGATCTTCGACGTACAAGCAAAATTGCGATACTCTGATTGAATTAAATCACAAAATTATAAATTGGACAATAAAGTAGATATAAAAGGCTTTTCTGAAAAAATTGTTCGCAAAAGAAGAAATAAGTATTAAAAAATGCGTTCTAAGACTTTTAGACTAAGGGATTAAAATATTTCTCCAGATTCCCCATCTTTCATGTAAGATACTCCGTCCATAAATAACATGTAGATAGTAGTGACCAAGACAGAAGGCATCCAGATATCATTATAGTATTTAAGGTATTTTGATAAGGAATTCGCCTTAAGGAAAATAGTCCAAAGGATAAACATGGGAGAGATGAACCATAAAAATACTTCTTAGGTTCCCAGAAGTTGGGCAATAGTCATTCACCAAGCCTCAAACAGTGCTACTGGACTAGAAAAAAGCAGAGAACCTCTACTTATTTCAACAGTTAGAGCCGTACTCTTACGACTGCCGGCACCAAATGACAAAAAGTATACTTATGTTTTTAAATGTTTGACTCGAGCCTGTAGCCAGCCATCTCTTGTGAATAAAGGGTAAATGCCTTTTCGCTTATAATTCACCAGCGAACTAGACGTGCGGTAATACAAAAGCTCTGTAAAAACCGGTTCCAAAAACGAAAAATAATCCAAGTTGAAGATACTAACCACATAAGTGTTAAACAATTCTTCGAAATTTGGGGAAAAAGAAATAAAGTTTTGCACCTTTACGAAATAGGGCCAAAAGAGCATAAGCCGACCAAAACAGTGCAATTTTTTTTTTTTTTCATTTGATTTTTCATGAACTCATAAAAATCATTCACCTTATCTAATAGCACAGGCTGCAATCGATTATTTCATTGACATAAAAATCTTTAAAATACTCACAGGCACTCGAAAGTTTCTGAAGCATACTTGTCATGCGACAAATTATACTACAGTGGTGCGCAAACTATTTTCATCTGCGACCCCCTAATTTGTGTAAAATTTTGTCGCGACCCCCTATTTTGAGTATAATTTTGTCGCGACCCCTGGATAGACAGTAGACATTTTCTTTAATTGAAAACGAAGTTACATTGAAATTCTTTCTGGGAGTTGCTCTTACAGGGTGTTTTTAAAAGAGTATCGTGACGTCATCGATTGAAATAATGCGTTTTTAAAATAGCGCACCAAACTTATAAACCACCCTAAAAATGTTATAAAAGTTGTAACATCATAAAAATCAGTTAATGAATCAACACATAATTTTAGTAAACAATGCTTTATTTATGCATATGGATTTAAATATTTTTTAACGAAAAATACTTTAAAAAAACTTTACATCACAAAAAGTCAATGTGAAATATGTGCTTGCAAAGAGCTCATGATTGTTTCTATGTTCGGATCTGTATTGGAAATCGCAAGTCGTAAGTCATCCTCTGGATCCAATCGAGATCGATGTTTTGTTTTAATGGAAAATAATTTTGAAGATCACTATACATGATCAATTTGCAGATCACTATACATGATAACGTGGTTTTGAAGCCCCGTGATAGCGATCGCGAATATCGCACTCGTAAAATAATAATTTTCAGTTTCTTCTCTTGTATTATTTCAGTTCATTGAAATGAATAATTGCAGGTTTTTCATAAATTTGAATCTCTTTGGATTTGGCGCCCCTTAAAAATTATCTCGCGTCCCCCGGTTTGCGCACCGCTGTTATACTACAACGCAATACAAATATAAATGCCTAGCACACCAAATGTTGCTAATGTAACAACACCAAACTGGCAACATTTGCAACAGCATATCAATACAATTTTTCGAATACATTTACGAAAGCATATGAATACAATTAACACAAAAATTAAAATTTTATGCTTTAGTCAGCATTAGTGCTAAATATCCTTAAAACCCAGCCTGAATTATACAAAAGTGAAAAAATTGACTATATTCTATTTGAATAATACAAAAAGTTTGTATTATTCTAATAGAAAACAGAAAGTTGCTATGATACGTGAATAAAAATATTTAAAACTCATAATACTCGATTTTATCAATAATCGACCATAAGTACACAAAAATTTTCCCTCACGATTTGGGAAAGGTGATCATAAAAATGAGATTTAGATTCCAATTCGTTCGACGCTTGCACAACAGTACATTCGCCAAGTCCAGGCGAAGGAGGTCAAAGCGTCCAAGGATAAGGCAAAAAAAAAAAAAAAAAAAAAACCGCACGATTCCATTTCACCAATTACCAACCTGTTCTTAGATAGTACCTATGTGCTAAATACTACTATGAATGAGATATGCATATAAATGCTGAGCCATCTCTAGCCACAGACTGCCCTTGAATAAGGAGAAACTTCTTTTTATAAAGCTCCAGCGAACTCGCCAAACGTGTATAAGAAAATCTCGTAAAAACTGCATAAAACTTAGGCATAAACGTTTGCCTAAATCTGCATAAAAGTTTGCCTAAATCTTGGGCATTGGCCAAAAATGTAATCGTCCTTTACAAGTCAGACCAAAACTGGTTAGTTTAAAGAAAAATAAATATTATAGTTACTAAAAATGACGGAAACTTACCCAAATTATTTTTTAAAATTGCATAGAAACTGGACTGTCACAACCCACAAAATAGTCCCAAAAAACTACAAACAGTCCAAATTAGTGCTAATCTTAAAAATGCAGTGCAAAAAGCAACCGAACCTGATTTGAGTAAGTAAAAAAAAAATGATATGTAACCCACAGAATCTCGAAGACGTCCTTAGTGCATCTTGCCATGCGTGAAATTCCCCGACAGAATAATATAAAACTGAATATGTCATATCTATATATAGCATGGCAAAAAAGCTAAAAAAGTCAAAAGTGCCTAAAACACTAACTAAAGTAAGTAGCAGCTATGAAGAGAGGCGGCATTAAAATACTAATGAAGAGCCAACAACTTCAATATTTTATGTGCCATTTCACAAACCATGAAGAAAAATGTTATAGAAAAAAAAATCTGTAAATTTCACCAAAAATTCCAGATTTGCTCTGTCAAGGTGAGCCATAAAGTATTACGAACTAGCGCTTTTGAAAAGTGTGTAAAACAGCAAATGAGATCCGTTAAAACCCCCCGTTTTGAAAAACCCCGTCGAAAATGGCTAAAATTTCGCAAACGTGAAAAAACTTCTCAGGAAAAGCAAAAATCGTGATAGTCTGGTTGAGTCCAATCACAAAATAATAAACATATTTACATACTGTTCTGAAACATCCACCTTAAATGGAGGCAATAGATAAAACCAGTTTTCGTACAAATCGTATTAAATGTGGCAGAAAATCGAAATATCTCTAGCTCCATGAAAATCATACTCCGAGAAAGCAAGTATAAAAGCAAACCTATCACTTAAAATTTCTTCAGTGAGATACTAACCAAGTGTGAATAGTCCCAAACAAAGATCAATGCATTAAAATTCTCGTTAAAAAAATACAAATCAGAAAGCTCCGAAAATTGCTATTAAAAAAGGGGGTATATGAAACCTAAAAACAATTCTTAGCATAGAAAAATTCTAGCCTGAGCTAGGCTGAAAACAGTCCAATAAGACAGTGAAAAAGCAGTGAATCCTGTTTACCAAGCTTAACAAACGATACTTCCTAGCCAATACTTACGATCTTAAAAAATAACAAATTACAATATTTAGATACAAACGATGGAGCATGCCATAATAGGGAAAGTTTTTCTCGAAAACCCAACAAAAATGATAGCGAAATATGAGTCATCATAAATATAATCTCTCGCTTTGCATCTAATATTCAGTGATAACAACAACAAATACAACAAACTAATAATGCCAATTTAGAACAGTTAGTGCGAGACATCGACCAACTTTGGAAAATGCAAAAAAAAAAAAAAAAAAATGTTCGCAAAAGAAGAAATAAGTATTAAAAAATTCGTTCTAAGAGATTAAAATATTTCTCCAGCTCCCTCATCTTTTATGTAAGATACTCCGTCCATGAATAACATGTAGATAGAGATAGTAGTTACCAAGAGAGGGGTCCTCAAGATATCATTATGGTATTTATAGTACAGGGTGGTCTAAAAGAAACTTTCCCTGTATATGAGTCTCTAGTGGCCGAAGCGTTCAACTAATCAAAATGAAAATTTAGATATAGTTATTTGAATGTATGGGGTCCACATTGT
This sequence comes from Cheiracanthium punctorium, assembly GCA_038373885.1. Classification (NCBI taxonomy): domain Eukaryota; kingdom Metazoa; phylum Arthropoda; class Arachnida; order Araneae; family Cheiracanthiidae; genus Cheiracanthium; species Cheiracanthium punctorium. The sequence continues at coordinate 18,184 of JAWZYV010011007.1, forward strand.
GATGATTAAAACAATAAACCTCTCACACACTTTATGGTTACAGTGACAAAATTTCGAAATTTTCAATTATGAAATGGCAAAGAGAATTGCAAGGAATTCAGTGAAATTTGCCAAAAATTGCGACACAGTGTAGGTTAGGTAAGCTCTAAAAATAGATCCTGAAATGTAGAAAAGCCTACCCCAGCGCAATCGAGTACTGCCACGTAGTTTGACACAACAGTAAATTGGAAGGAATGAGCAGACGAGAAAGCTATGTAATAGCATCACAGATTGAAGCACTGTGGTTACGTCAACATATAAAAGCAGTCAATGT
>JAWZYV010011014.1:0-18448 GCA_038373885.1 Cheiracanthium punctorium
TCTTCTTAAAAAATAAAACAACCCCTATTATCGCTTTACAGGCTGAACCTGGACTCATCCGTAACGGAAGTCAGCTCTCCACTGATTAGCCGTCTAGCGAACATGCTGATGTGCCCACCTCAAACCTCGAACGGTCACTTCTGCTCACGGTTAACGTTGGCATTAGCCTTCTAGTGGCTGCAGGAAGGAAAGGATCTGAGTTGAGTGAGTTTCGGTTCTATTCCTTCGTGCGCATAACAACAAATATCGGTCATCGGCGCTGTCTGAACCTACTGGATGCCCAATCTGTAGTTATAAATTGTTGACAAGTCTATGAACCACAGGAGGACTGACATTTAACCATCTAGCCACTTGTGCCTGACTTCGTCCTGCCTCTAGCCTCCCAATAACTCTTTATCGCAGTTCTTTTGGGCAAATAATGCCTGTATGTCATTGTTATGAATTGGCAATCCCTTCTTTTTTACCTTACAACCACAGCAAAAATTGGAGGCTTGATTTAAAAAATGCAATTTTATGCTCCTTGTAAATTATTCATTCTGGCTGAAACGCCACTAATTTGCAAATTGCGGATTTATTCAGAAGCATTTATTTGAAAACTTATTCCGATTTCTTACAGATAGCATTATTTTTGAGCGAGTTATCGCTATTATTTTGCGATATTTTCTTAGTTTTAGGAAACCAGTGTATAACCGAAATTACTAAACACTTATTTCTGAGCGGACGGTAATTTTTTTCAGAAATTTACAAAATATTAAAAGTGTAAATCATATTTACAGAGTTTTAAATTTGCAAATCAGTAGTTAATTTCGTCGAAAATGGTCGAATTGAAAATATGATGAATCATGTTTAATATGAGAAACGTACTTTTTGGAAGTACTGGGCGGTTGCAGTTAAACTTCTGCTATAAACAGGGTGCTACAGCGAAAATAGCTGAACGGACTGTAACCAAATTTTTTATAAATAGGCTATACATGAGATGAGCTCAAGGAATCTCGAAGAACAATTTTAGTTAAAAAAATGTCCACCGTAACGCTGTGCATGGAAAAACAGCAAATTTATCAATGGAAATGACGAACTCGAAATTTAACATTTGTTCCCCTTATTAGCTTTTGAACATTTATTAACTAATTTGAGTCATTTCTTAAGCTGAATTCCAATGAAAAGTGCCTCCTAGAGGATATTTTTGGAACACAACTTTTTAAAAACTTTCTTTAGCGCTTCTCGTGTATAGTCTGTATGTCAAAATTTGGCAAGTTAAGTGAGTGACAATCTGATCACCCATTTCAATTGTAGAATGTTGTTTATAGAGAAAGTTTAATTATAACTAACCAGTACACTCACAATCTGGTATTTGTGAAAGAAGAGCGAGGAATTTGCCTTAAACTTTTATAAGTTTTCAGTGGCACTACAATCATTTTTAATTTGTTTCAGATTGATGAATTTAGTATCTCTCTCAACGGTAATGGCACATGAAGTTGGGCATATCTTGTATTTCTCTGAAGGTATGATTAATTTGATTGATTATTAACCCTCTAATGCCCATGGTAGCATATGTGCTACTATCCTATAAAAAAAAAATTTATAGCAAAAAATGTTTTAAAATGTAATTTTGAAATCATAAAACCATTAATTGTACCTTTAATTAATAATAGTAATAGTTTGTGTCGAGAGATGAAAGCATCAATGGATAAAAAATGTTTTAGAAACAACATGGATAAAGTCAACAAAGAAAACGTGTTTCCAGTGATAAGACAGGAAGCTTGGCTTTTACTATTTTTATAATATTTAATATGAAGTAAAAATTAATAATTGCAGTTTATATGTAAGAAAATATATGCTTTTTCACTAAATACAAAATAATTTAAAAAAATTTTCATTTTTAATTTAATTTAATTTAATTTTTTTAATTTCATTTCAATTTCCTTTTTTTAAAATTTCCTTTTTTAGAGTTTTATGGTACTCTACCATTGAAAAAACATAAAAAATATAAGTTTCAATCACGATTTTTTATTATATTTACGTTACTTGACTTAAAAGAAGTCATTTGAACGAAAAATAATTTTTGGTACACATTTTAAGTTAGATATAGGTGCATTTTGAATCTAAGATGGCGGATCAGGACATATTTTAGTTAAAGAGATCTTTCTGATTAATTAGAGGTTTGTTTACGGCTGTCTTTAATTCATAATCATTGTATTATTATGCTGTTTTCACAGGGTTATTTCAAATGGTGGATCCAAATGCAGAGAAAAATATCGACGGAACACTGCTCTGTTTAGTTGACCAGTACTCAAAGTTCAAATTTGAATCCATTGGTAAAAATGTAAGTATAAACTTGTTAATATATTCACACAATGTATATTTAAACATCACAGTCGAGAACATCAAAAACATCCCATTTTTACTTCCTTGCATGAAGTAAAAGGAAGTAATGTGATCGCGAAAACTTTCTTTATCTAGATTTTGAGGAAAAAATCGATTTTGACAACCTCTAAATTCTGCCACTTTCTTTTTGGTTCCAATCTCCAGGATAAACTATTTACTGGACTACTCACAAAATTATCAATACATTAAGGTCCATTCACATCTTTAATATATTCTATCTGTAGCCAGTCAGTTTTTGGGTCATACCTAAAATCTTGCCAGGTGTCATTAACCATGGCGAGTTTTTCCGAAATATCGCCAAACATGGCGCCAAAAAGAATTATGTATTTCGTATAACTCTAAAACTACTCACCGTTGAATGTTGAGATTTCTTTATTTAGAACTACTGTAACAGACAATTGTTCATCCTTTTTTAATTGCAATCGACTGGATGATTTATTTACAGGGTCACCTTACCATACATACATTTCCATAATAACATTAAAGCCTATGGATACATTCAATTCATTGAAAGTCTGTGGTCAATCACTATTTCATCCATGCCCAAAATCTCGCAAATTATCTCAAGCTTATTAGATTTTGCAAAATATTGCCAAATTAAGAGTCAAGAATAAATCTTTCATACTGAACCCAGCTTGAGGATATCTCAAATATTTGGCTAAAAATCGCTGAACCTTATTATCATTGCAGTATTGTATCTCCTTCAAACGAAATAAGTTTAGATGAAGTGCTCCGAAAGTATATTTATGATTTAATAGACGTACAAGGAAGTCATGTGGTGTCAACATCAGATTTTTCATGAGTCATCTTGTAACTTTTTTTCTTTTGCATGATTGCAGTTTTGTACTCAATATGAGGGTTATATCATTTATTTGAGCAATATATAACTAGTGTTATTTGTGAAAAAACAGAATAACGTGGAAAAATAGACTGAGTTATTGAAAAAAATAATTAATCCAGTGAACTCGCGGTAACTCGAAGCCCAAGGGACCAGCTAAATATTTACGAGTTATCAGAAGTTATCAGAAGTTCGTGTATTCGGTTTCCCTCTTTTCATGTAAAAATTTAAATTTTATATTTTATATTTTTTAATTTTATATATGTTTATAGTGGTTCATAAGTAGTGTAGTACTACTAAAGAAAATTTGTTAGTATTTTGAGTGTTAAAACTAGGAAAATTATAAACGAAAAGTTTCTTTCACCATTCTCAACCTGAATTAGTACACTGAGATTATTAGGAAATGACACCTGAATTAGAATTGAGACGTTATTCGCCCCACCCCCTACACACACAAATGAAACAAGCTGAATGGTAACAAATATGCAGTTTAAAGAGAGAAAAAAATAATTCTAGTCTTTTTTTCTCTTATTTTTTGAGTTTCCGAGCATGAAAGGAAATTAAAAATTTCAAAAACTTCGGCTTAAAGAGGGAGGCTTCGAGATATAGAGATGGTTTTGTGTTAACTAAAATTATTTCTGCATTTCATGAATACTGCGAGATAAACGAATATTCGACTTATGAGACTTCAAGTTATAGCGAGTTTACTATTTATAAATTTCAGAAAAAACACTCAAAATACTGGCGTTTAACGATAAAATAAATAAAAACTTTGTATAAGAAACACACATCTTGTTATAAGTATCAGTTATGTGTGTTTTTTATATAAAGTTTTTATTTATTTAATTTTACTTTATACATGAATTTATTTTAATATTTACATGAATTTATTTTGATATTTTAATTTTTTTCGTGCAAAAAACAACTAGCGAGCTGTAATTGCAGGACACTAGGACTTTTCTTGATGCTACAGAATATTTACACCAATCGGCCAGGCGCGACCCCAATCGAAAAAAAAAAAAAAAAAAAAAAAATCCGAAACTGTTTACACTGTAAATAATGAATGAAGAAAAAAACCCATTCTCACTCCAGCAAACGAATACATACATCGGAGTCACAGGATTCCAGTTATTTGTACTTTGAATAGGATGCATGAACAGTAGCGATAACTGGACGCATATTACCAAACCTTACATTCATTCAGACCCGCATTTTCCGTCCGCCCACGGAACTAGGAATCGAGATCCCTGATTCGTTAGCTCACTGACGTCATGCCTGCCCACCGAATTCGAAAACTGGTGAGTCTGTACGGCAAAATACTTATGTATTAAAATGATTAATTATCATGAGATGAAATACCAGCGAAATAAAAATATAGGCAGCTTGCACTAGTTTTAGATGATATGCAATAAAAGAATATACGATTTAAATTACGAGTGCATTACGAATCTTATTTTAAACCTTATTTTCCACTGGTGCTGACATCTGTTATTATATAAGTAGACTTATATGACACGTTAAGTAACTTTTCATAGACGATTTTTCAGAAAATTATTTAAAAAAAAAATCTCTAGTCTGTTTTCGATGCGTGTCTATAAAGTTTAATTTAATTAAAATTATTATATTTATTTAGTAGAATTTTTTTTCCATAAAAGTAAAAGAAATTTTTTTTTTGAAAAATTATGAATATCGTTTCTTGAATAATGGCATGTACTCTAAATATTAATAAATGACTTAAGTTACAACTAGATGCGTGAGATTTAATTAATTAATAAAAAAAGGAATTTAAATAATTCATTGCATTTTCTTTTTTTCTGCAGTTATTTAGTTGTAGTGTAGATATTTAAAAAAATTTACAATTTAAAAAACATTTAACCACTGTGTGTGTATTAAGTATAATGTTGGATTTAAAGTATATTTCACTGATTATTTTAATTTACATTACGACTTTTTAAAAATTTACGTTCAGGTTTTTTCTTTGTGATTTTTATTTAATGAGGTTCTTAACATAATTTCATATATTCCAAGATGTTTTTGTTTTCTCTTGAATTCTTGAGGGCATGTGTTTTAATTTATTTTTTAATCAGAAATTACGATTTTATTAAAAAGCATTTTAGCTTTAATGGTTTTTTTTCATTTATTGCTGAAGGTGTTGGTTAACACTTTAAAGCATTAGAACCCCATAGCAAGTCCTCCTAACAAGGCACCCCCCCTTGGCAGATCACCCTAGTGTAGCGTTGCCATAATCAAACATTACAACAACACTTTAAAAGCACTTTAAGCCTAATTGTTTGTCTAAATAATGACGCAACATTTTTTTTTATAAATTAGATTCCTCTCTCCTTGTATCTCTTTTTCAGTGTTGATTAGGGATTATTCATGATATTTTTCTAATGTGCATTTGTCCGTATTTCTATAATTTTGATGGATATATGTTGATTCTAGTTCATAAATTATATATATATATATTACATACAGTAAAATGCCTCTGAGGTATCAACTCTCTTAACGACCATTATTTATTTTGAAAAGCATTTCCTGCCATAGACAGTGCTAAATTTAGTTTATAAATTGCAGTTTTATACAAAGAGCACTCCAAATTGTTCTCCTCTCTTCACGACTTTATTTATAAATTATTAGAATTTCTTTTTGACTTGGTCTATGGCAGAAAATGCTTTTCAAAAAAACATTATGATCGTTAAGAGAATTGATATCTCAGAGGCATTTTACTGTATATTTGTAATAATAAAATAAACTTTTCTAATTTAATCTAATTTAATTTAATGTTATTTGAAAAAGCTTCTTTAATCTCGGTTACTCTTACTGTAAAGTTTGTTTCTCGGCCATACAAATATTACGCTCAGAGACGATTTTTGAAGTTCCATAAGGAGTAAAATTGTTGATTAGCAGTATTTGCAGTTTTCTGTGGTTTCGTTGCTGTGCGTTTTTAGAACTCCTGGGTAAGCAGGTGTTTCTCATGTCTTGATTGGCAATCTAGTTAACTAATTACGTTTGAGAGTAATGCCTTCGTGCTGCGCCCTGCCTGCAGGTGTAGTAACTAGGACAGTATATAAGCAAGTGCACAAAAATTTCGGGAGCTTTTTCAGGAGCTTGGAGCTTTAATCTTGTTAGGAGCTGTTCGAGATCACAATGTAAAGAGAAAGATAGCCCCGGAGCTAAAAAGGTCGCCGGCCTGACTCCTGTCCTCTGTCCGAACTTTGAAATAAACTATTCAATTCAACCTAGAAGCCTGGTGTAGTGTTGATCATTTCAACAAATGATGGCGTAAGGCCATTCCTTATATATATATATATATATATATATATATATATATATATATATATATATATATATATATATATATATATATATATATATATATATATATATATATATATATATATATATATATATTATATATATATATATATATATATATATATATATATATATATATATATATATATATATATATATATATGTATACATATATATAATTTATGTACTAGAATCAACCTATCCATCAAAATTATAGAAATACGGACAAATTCACATTAGAAAAATATCAGGAATAATCCCAAATCACACTGAAAAAGAGATACAAGATGAGAAATCTAATTTATAAAAAATAAGTTGTGTCAGTAATTAGACAGACAATGAGGCTTAAAGTACTTTTATAGTGTTAACCAACACCTTGCGCAATAAATGAAAAAAAAGCATTAAATCTAAAATTCTTTTTAATAAAATCGTTATTCATGATTCAAAAATAAAGAATTAAAATACATGCCCTCAAGAATTCAAGAAAAAACAAAAACATCTTGGAATATATAAAAATTATGTTAAGACCCTCATTAAATAAAAATCACAAACAAAAAACCTGAATGTAAATTTTTAAAAAGTCTTAATGTAAATTAAAATAATTCAATCAGTAAAATATACTTGAAATTCAACATTATACTTAATACACACCCAGTGGTTAAATGTTTTTTAAATTGTAAATTTTTTTAAAATATCCACACTACAACTAAATAACTGCAAACAAAAATGGAATGAATTATTTAAATTCCTTTTTTTATTAATTAATTAAATCTCACGCATCTGGTTGTAACTTAAGTCATTTATTAATATTTAGAGTAGATGCCATTATTTAAGAAACGATATTGATAATTTTTCAAAAAAAAAAAAAAAATTCTTTTACTTTTATGGGAAAAAAATTCTACTAAATAAATATTGAATAATTGCACTATTCAATATTTATTTCAGTTTATAATTATTTTAATTAAATTAAACTTTATAGACACACATCGAAAACAGCCTAGAGATTTTTTTTTAAAAATAATTTTCTGAAAAATCGTCTATGAAAAGTTACTTAACGTGTCATATAAGTCTACTTATATAATAACAGATGTCAGCACCAGTGGAAAATAAGGTTTAAAATAAGATTCGTAATGCACTCGTAATTTAAATCGTATATTCTTTTATTGCATATCATCTAAAACTAGTGCAAGCTGCCTATATATTTATTTCGCTCGTATTTCATCTCATGATAATTAATCATTTTAATACAAGTAAATAATAAAAGTATTTTGCCGTACAGACTCGCCAGTTTTCGAATTCGGTGGGCAGGCATGACGTCAGTGAGCTAGCCAATCAGGGATCTCGATTCCTAGTTCCGTGGGCGGACGGAAAATGCGGGTCCGAATGAATGTAAGGTTTGGTAATATGCTAACTGGACAAAGAGATGACGTCAGTGGGTGATGATTGGACATGACGTTTGATCCAGAGATGAGACTTTTTTTTTTTTTTCTTTTTTTTTTTTTTTCACTTGCAGTGCGAGAGCTAGAAGGCGAGCGAAAAAGTTCTAAGCATCTGTGAGAAGGAGAAACCAACTTTATTGTAGAAAGACCATCATGCATCATGAATGAAACATACGAGAATTCAAATTAGTATTGCGTTGTTACGAGACAACTAAATATTCCTATAAAATACCATTACATGCATATTTAATTTAAATTATTATTAACTTTTTTTCAGTGTTTAAATTTACTAAATTAATTTTTTACGAAGCCTCTCTACAGATATTCCCTCTCGTGTTTCTTTTTCTTGTTAATTGCTATTCTTAACTGATTATTACAGATGAATGGAAGCTATTATCTGGATGAAAATTTTGCTGATTTGATTGGAATATCGATAATAGATAAAGTAAGTGAAGTGGATTTTTCTTACACTTTTATTTTTCTCGACTCTCCTTCGTAAGTTTAAGAGCTGTGACTTCAGATTTGCGATACTTTTCTCAACAGATTGCTCTAAACCTTATGAAAATTCTCATTATGGAGGAAAATGCTGAAATACAGACACAGGCAAAATTAAAAAAGCTCGGTTCTTAAGAAATATCCAAAATAATACAACATTTAGGAAAAAAATCTACCCATGACGGAAAATAACAAGTTTTGCTGCGTAAGGCCAAGATTTTGAAATTGAAGATAAGCATCTAACTAAGGAAGTTTTACAAAAATCCGAGTAATAAACTGTAAGAGTGAATATGTAAAAAAAAAAAAATAATAATAATAAAAATAAAAAATAAAAAATAAAACCTTTTATGTTTTAAAACTTTCAAGAAGCCCAGCTCTTTGTGTAACAGACTCACTCATCTTTTTATTTATTATAGAAAAAAATGTACGTTTTATCAAATGAAATTTTCAATTAAAAATTAATTATTGACTTTAGCTTTACCCGAATATTAAGAACTCATAGAGTACAAATGAAAAAATTTAGTAGCTTGCACAGTTTCTAAATATTGTTTCTTCCAAATCAAGAATATACTTTTAAAATACAGATCATAAGCTTTTCACAGAAAATTTTGGTACCATGCAAGTTATTTTATATGTTAACTAACTGATTTTGAATTTTAACACATTTTTCGATCCGATACGCAGTTTATTGAAAAGTATGCCAATACAGAGAAAGCTTCTTCGCTTCCTGGTTTCTCCTATTCTATGGAACAGCTGCTATATATAACAGCAATGCAGGTACGATGCATTAAATAAGTTTGAATTCGAAGTTTTATGAGACCGAATAGTGTTCACATGTGTATGTTTTCTCTTAGTTTTGGTGTTCTCATCACACTGAAAGAGATGAAGAATATAACTACGGAAGAAGTTACGGTTCCACTACTCATAGCTTATTTAAGTTTCGGTAAATATACCCTACTTTCCTCTATCTAATGCTTTTTTAAGCATTAAAAAAAACCTTTCCTTACGTTTAGAAGTATTCGAATTAAGCTTTTAATATTTGGTGCTCAAGTATTCGATATAATTTACGTCTATTCAATACTGTTGCGATTTTTTTTTCAAAATATTAACTTAAAATCTCGTATTTAGATTCATATATTCTGCGTAAAATAGATACAAATTAGTAACCCTAATTAGCTTTAAAATAAGGGATATGGAATGCGGAATTCTTTATGAAAAGACAAAAACAAAAAATCTAAAATGATGTGCTGTATTTGGGAAAGCAAGCAACCCAAATCACTTTGTTCGATTTAGGAAATAAATCCCAAAAGTTATACACATATAGCAAGAAATTTGAATCTTCCTCTCTCTATTTAGACTGATTGGAGGAGAGAAATGTGAAAATTTTTTTATTTTATCTAGAAACGCAATCCAAATACACAGCTACTTCTCATTCTATCCTGAAATAATAGTAAATTGTCCGAAAGTAAGAAATAAGAATTTCTCCAGCGATCGACTAAGTCAAAATGGGGCCTCATTTCATGTATACCCATTCATTTTACAAAAGATAGTAAGTTTGCCAATGCAGGTTTACCTAAGTTCCAGGCTTTCTACTCAGTAAATGTTTGGAACTTCTTTTCCACCGAAAAAACGCAAAACTATGGTACCCCCCAACTTGATTTTATTGACCAGACATTAGGGTGTCTCGGAAAATACGAATGTCTGAAAATGTTTGCTCCCCGGTTTTTTTCTGGTTTCTTTTGGTGATAAATTAAAATGTGTGAAATTTGAAGTCTCTAGGTCAACGTTAGAGTTTGCCTGTAAAGCCTTAAAGATTAAAAAAAAAATACGAAAAACGTAAATTTCGTAATAAAAAGTTTTATAAATATGTTCCTTCAACTTAAGGAAATAGTTTTTTTTTACTCGTTAAATTTTTAAAAGATTATCTATGTATAAAAATATTGTGTATATCAAGTGCAATCGCAACAAGAAAGAGTAAATTTATGGGGAAATTGAATAAAACAAGCGATCCTACTATGCATTTAAATCAATCTCCAAACGTTTTTTGACCATATACTTTTTATGATTATTTTATGAAAACAATCATAAAATGTACTCCTAACTATATATATTGCGTGTGTGTGTGTGTGTGCTTCGTGTTGTGTGCATCCCTCCTACAATTTTCTGCGTACTCCAATAATTTTCTTTTGTACGCTTACCAACTTTGGAGACATAATTTAACCCGCCAAATAATTATAACTTTTAGCCCCCACTTTCAGTTCAAGGACACGCAGCCCGAGTATATGGAAGGAAAGTTGTTAGGGGTGCCAAATATACCTAACGAAACAGCTCAAGTACAAGCAGAATGAGTTTTTCAATTGACTCAAGAATGGGATTATCAGAAAGTATAACTAGCCTTTCCTTTGACACAACTGCATTAAATAGTGGATGGATAAATGGAACATGTGTAAAGCTAGAAAAACGTTTGGAAAAGAAATTATTTTACCTCGCTTGTCGACACCATGTGGTAGAGTTAATTGAGTCTGCAGTGTGGAAGTCTATTTTCGGACAATCTATGAGTCCAGATAATTTAGATTTTAAAGAGCTTCAATCACAATGGGAAGCTGTTTCAAACAATTTAGATAATTTCAAAAAGATTGAAGTTAGTGGCAGGAAGCTAAAATCTTTAAAAGAGGAAGCCATCACATTCTTAAAACTTGTTTTGAGCAAAAAGAAGGAGCTCTTTCTTCGTGGACACTATAAGGAATTTGCGGGAAGGCTTACTTACAATATTAGGTGAAATTCCGCCTCGAGGAATTCACTGGCAAAAGCCTGGAGCTTTCCATAAGGCAAGATGGATGATAACAGTAATTTATGAGGCAAGAATGTACGCATTTAATAAGTAATTGGACTATGATCCAAAAAAAGTTTAAATACTGCGTAAAATATGCCTTTTTAATTCTCTTATTTATATTAAATGGTGGTTGAATGCTCCAAAAGCTGTAGATGCTCCTGTGAATGACATTATGCTTTGCCATAGTTTGAACAGCTACAAAGCTATCGATCCTGAGGTTTCTCAGGCTGCTCTGGCAGCCTTAAATCGACACTTGTGGTATTTGGTAGAGGAGACAATAACATTTTCTCTCTTTTCAAAAAAAAAATTCTGAAACCGAGAAGAAAAAAATCGCCTCTTCATTGTTAAAATTCAAGAATGAACCGATAACGGTACCAAAGGGAGTTCCTATATTCGCAAATTTAAATTTACAATCAAAATTATTTAAGATAGTATGGCCCAGTTCATGGCTACTTTTTGAAATATTTAAGCAGAATGGATCCTGGCTGAAAAAATGCTATTGACATGGGAAGTGGATGCTGACTATAATGAAATAAAATTAGTTGTAATAAACTTAAAAGTCGCCAACGATATAGCAGAAAGCTGAGTCAAGCTGGTGCAGGATTTTTCTCAGAAAATTACGAAGGTTGAAGAACAATCGGTTGAACAATCTAGGAAATCAGCACCAATCTTCACTAAATCCTGTTTAAAACATTTGTAAGATTTTAAGTGCTAAATGCACTTATATAGGAATTTCATTTTACTTTACAATAGATTACTTGAATTTTTACTCGGTTTAAAATTTAGCCGTATTCGTAAAATGTATATTTTGTGGGGTTTTTTTCAGGTAGTATTTTGTTACTATGCCAAAGTACATAACAATATTCTAATACTCTCTTTTAGTGTTAATTATATTATTATATCAATATACATTTATAATCACTACGAGAAAAAGGTTCAATGTGAAGGGAGTTGATTTTTCCATTTTCATTCTTGAATAAGTAATTTCTGTTGTGATTACAATTTACATGAATCTTATTTATATGCAAATTCGTACTTCTTTAAAACTTAAGAACTCATAAAAACTTAATTCAAATGCAGGGGAAATGTTGAAAAGAAAAAATCAATAACCACGAAAATGACGCATTTTCTCGAAAAAATTTAATCTTTATGCCCTTACAGGCAAACTCAAACGCTGACCTACAGACTTAAAATTTCACACATTGTAATTTCACACCAAAAAGAACCAGGAAAACCCCGGGGAGCAAACATTTTCAGACATTCGTATTTTCCGAGACACCCTACCAGACATTCATAATTTTTCCCAAAATGTTTTCTTAAAACCTTTTTCCAGTATCGTTTATTAAAATTTACTAGAGAATTGTTAAAGTTCAAGCATTGAAAGAGAGGAAAGTATTTTCTAGAAATAACACAGTTCTTCAAAATATAGTAGAAAAATTTTCTTGATTGGGTGGCGGGGTAGATGTCCCACCTGCTCTTTCCTTAGATAGGCTTTGGCTGAAGACGGATTCGAATGAAATTTTGAATAGAGATAGCTTATATCCTGAATTAACAAATAAGTTACCTTTTATCCCTTAAAAAAGAAAGAAAAAAGAAAATCACTGTTTTCATGATTTTTATGCAGATGTCGATAGATACTGGTAACTATATATCCCAAAATAAAATTCCCTTTTAAATTCTTTTATTTCAAAATTTCCAATGGACTTTTAAAGTTTAGATTTCTTATCCGATTTCTGCCTAGCAGTCTGCAAACCTGAAGAGCTTGTTTCAAAGTGAACCACGACCCTAAAGACAGAGCAAGTATAAGAAAAGCGTATAAAAATAAACAAATTCGGGCAAGATAATTGATATAAATAATGAGGTTTATTGTTCAAATGTCTGTTATTTCAAAAAACAGCTGTTGTACAGTGTTAAGTATCAATATTTAATTTCTCTGATATTAAAAATATTGAGTCCGGATATGAAGTTCATTCACTGCAGTAAGTATAAGAAAAGCGTATAAAAATAAACAAATTCGGGCAAGATAATTGATATAAATAATGAGGTTTATTGTTCAAATGTCTGTTATTTCAAAAAATAGCTGTTGTACAGTGTTAAGTATCAATATATAATTTCTCTGATATTAAAAATATTGAGTCCGGATATGAAGTTCATTCACTGCAGATTACTCAAAAAGGCACTTTGAGGTAATAAGGAAGTTGCCAGAATGGTAGACATTAGTAGTTCTCTACTATTTTAAGATATAAATACTCGTTATTGATTTGTTGAATATAAACGTTGAAATGGGTAGAGGCGATTCTTCCATCGACATTATCGGGTTATTCAATAGAAAATTCCTTGTTTCAAAATTCGATAATGATTTATCTAAGACGATAATTCTCAAGCAATCTTGACGGCATTCTAAACGTAGAACGAAAAAAGGGGAAGTCTTTTGGTTCCACCCAACATGATTACATTGACCACACATTAATCATTTTCCTCAAAATGTTTTATTAAAACATTTTTTTCGGTATAGTTTAATGAATTTTTTTGGGAATTGTTGAAGTTTAAGCAGAGAGAGAGGAAAACACCTCTATAAAAACACATTTCTTCAAAATACAGTAGGAGCATTTCTTGATTTGGTGGCCGGGGGCAGTTGCCCTGCCTCCTTCTGCCTTAGTCAGGCTCTGAATTTCTCTCTCCAGAACAAAATAATTTCTCTTCCGTTTGAAAAGAGATGGCATAGAGAGAATTTCCTGTTCACGCTATTTTCCTCTCTTTAAAGTGTAATTATAGCAAAAGATGATGAAACTTCTATACGAATTTTCGCCTATGATGAATCTAAGGTGGGGATCTTGATAGGGCATAAAGAAGGAAAGTAGGAGAACACAGTTGTCTTCAAAAGAGCAATCTTTGCTTTTTCGTTTCTGCAACAATGAGAGAGAACAAGTTAAACAGGGATTCAGTATTAAAAGTGAAAGAAGTTTGACAATCCCTCCCATCGAAAAACTCACTAATGTATAACTCCCTAAACTCAGTAGCGTATAGTATTATAAATTACTATAAAAATGGCGAGAATGAGTAAAAAAAAGCTGTAAATATTACTTTAAAAGTGTAAGTTGGAAAAAAATATGACGCACGTGTTTGTTGCCTCCCAAAACTTTGAATGCATTACGAAGAAAACTGCAGTTCTTTCTACGGAATTTTACGCCTCACGTATTCAGATCTAAATGTCTAAAATTACGATATCTGAAACGCTTGTTTTAGACATCATCAAGAAAACATGTGCTAACACCTTAGAAAGTTTTTTTTACCTTTTACTCACCAAATTGAGATTCAGGCATATTTTAAATTAGGTTTCGGCATATTTTGTCTTCTAATGCGTTAGTTTTACACTTCTAGGATATTAGTCATTTAAATGCGGGAAAAAATATTATATACCACCGTTTCTCAACCTGTGGGGCGCGAGAAAATCCAAAGAGCATAGTGATGCATGTTTTTAAAAAATCATCTTATTTGTTCTCATTTTTACTCAAAAATATATCCATTTTCGTCTAAAATGTTCATTCAAACTTAACTGATAAAACTATTTTGAAGAAAATTCGACTAAATCAGCGTTTCTCAACCTGTGGGGCGCGAACCCTAAGGGGGGCGCGGAGCGTTACAGGGGGGGGGAGGGGCGAGAAAAACCAAAGAGGAAGTAGTGATGCATGTTTAAAAAAAATCATTTTATTTATTCTCATTTTTACTCAAAAATTTATCCATTTTCGCTTAAAATGTTCATTCAAACTTTACTGATAACATTATTTTGTAGAAAATTCGACTAAATGTTCACTGTTAAAGATTAAAAAACTAAATGTATGCTGAAAAATGTGAGGGGGGTCGCTACTGTAAGTCAGCCTTTGTAGGGGGAGGGGAGCGCGAAGGTTAAAAGGTTGAGAACCGCTGAACTAAATGCTCATTGTTAAGATTAAAAAACTGAATTTATGCTGAAAAATTTGAGGGGGGGGGGTCGACGTTAAAAGGTTGAGAACCGCTATTGTATACAATTTTCACTGTGTTCTCATTAGGAGCATGGGTCGTATCTGACTATAACACCGCTTTCAAAAACGTAATGTACTGATAGTTTAAATAATGAGTGAAATATTAAGAATAAAAAAAAAATTATTTTTAAATTTAAGTAAAGATATGAATTAAGTTTGAAGAGGGGGGGGGCGTGTATCAAGATAGCTCTGTAAAAATTTATGAATTGTTATTTTCATGGTTTTTGTCTACTAATGATAGGAATGGAACTTCTATTTCAAAAAATCTAGTCATCTTTTAACTTTATATGATAATTTTTTCAATTCAATATTGATAAAATTTCCTTTTTGAATAAATTTTTAATTTGATGTTCCCAATTGGGATCATTGGCCTGTAAAAGGTTAAATGGCATTGGAAAGCGATTTTAAAGGAGGAAAATGAATATTTTGTTTTAAAAAATTGCACTTGACTTGATGTATACATTTGTCCTTTTAGATACTTGTAATTTATAGTTGCAATTTGTCTTTCAGGATGCTTGGACAGATTCAGAATTCAAAGGGATTCGCAAAAGCCTTCAGTTGTCCAGAAGAAAGTTTCATGAACCCTACAGACAAGTGTTCTTTTTTCCACAGTGAAGACTGAGCATACTTTTGAAATATGTTACTTTATTTTATTTATTTATTTTTTGTTCCGAATAGTGAGACTTTAAAGATGTCTCCATAATAAATGATATTTCTTCTGCACGATGTAATTTTCGTTTCTAACGCTTTTCAACACTTGAGCTAATGTTTAAGAATATACACTACTAGCAGCATGGCCCGGCGTTGCCCGTGCAATGAAAGAGAGATGTGCATTGACATTAAATATAGATTCTAAAGGGAAGGAATGTGAATCCTCCCACTGCAATGATAAAAAAAATGAAAACAACATCTGATGTGATAGCGTACAGAGGTTACCGGGAATTGGACGTGGCTAGGCTTCTCTCCTTGTACATGTCTGTGTTCTAACAGTCATTTATCGCTAATACCTATGCAGTTACTAAAAACAAATAAGAGTCCAGTCGTCGGTATAATAGCAAGTCTTCCTGCAGCAACGCGAACACAGAAGAGAAGGATGGGAATTTAGCAGGGTTGCTTTCTCACCTCGCTCTCTTTCACCCTCGCCTTTGCTGATCGGAAAAAATGCCCCGACTCTAGAGCACACAGCTTTGCCAAATGTAAACAATGCCACACATGTGCAAAACATTTGTTTTAAAAAATAACAAAATAAGTAAAAGCGTAAAATCTTACTTTAAGGTAGCTAATTTAAAGTTTAATAAAACAGCGTGAATGCGAAAATCAGCAAATGCAAGATGAATAAAGTTTGACAATTTAAAGGACCGAAATATAAAAAAAAGTGAAGCTATTAGCCAGTGCAATCAATTAGTATGAATTGCACAGTTACCAGAGTGAGGGACGTGGACCCTGCTTCACAAATCACTCCACAGAATGCAGTGAAACGGTTTATGTCCCAAACTATAAAAATGGTTTGTAACATCCACCCTTACACTGCAAAAATAAATAAATAATAAATTCATAAAATATAAAGTACAGATACACATGCAACAGACTACACTGATTGCTTGAATACCTAAACTATAAAAATAAATCAGAAATTAGAAGGTATAGATAGAGACACATGCAACAGGCTACACGCACTGATTGCATGTATACCTATACTATGAAAAATGAAAAAAATAAATCTGAAATAGTATAGACAGAAATGTAAATCTGTCTGCAATCCCACCCGAGACATCACTAAGGCATGCAAGGTGTACTATGAAATTTTATAATACTTCTTGATACACAATATTTCTTGTTGTTCCAGAAGGAGAGTATAGATATAAATTGTTGGCAGTTCCTACTCGCGAGCACCCGACATATAATTGACCATGAGAAAAACAGTCTTCTTCTAACTGAAGGCCTACAACTTTCAAAGTTTGCCCCTGTGATTTGTTTATCGACATTGCAAAACTTAATCTAATTGGAATTTGCAAGCGTTTAAACTGAAACGGCACCTCTGAAGTAATTAATGGCATTCTAGGAATAAAAATATCTTCCCCTTTCCCACAACCAGTTTGTACCTGTGCTTCAATGACATGAGGACGCAATGATTTTATTATCAATTTGGTTCCATTACAGAGCTTTGGCTGATCTAAATTTCGGAGTAAGATTATTGGGGCTCCAACTTTTAACTGCAGTCTGTGAGAAGGCAGTCCTGGAACTTCTAAAAAATTGAGAAACTCTGTTGGGTAGTTCACGACTTCATTTATATTCATAACTGTATCTATGGATTTGTAAATTGTAGGATTTCCTGGAATATTCTGGAGAAGCTGTTCGTTGATCGTATTAACGGTAACATTTTTTGGTGCTAGTATTGCTCTTTCACACAGCCAGGAAATTTCTGTGTAGTGACAACTAAAATTAGGAAATACTTTTTCTATTAAATCACTAACACTATGAACTACAGTGCCAATTGAAGACATATTCACCTTTTTATTTGAATCTACAGATATTTTTCCTTCGCAAAGATGTAATAAGTTATTAGCAAACATTCCCGAAATTCCATCGCCATAAATTCTTGCTCTCATGTTAGTTCTTAACTGAAATGTTTTGATATTTTTCCACAAATAGGAGGACTTAAGGCATGCCCGAATTTCATCTGCTTTAGTTCCTTTTGGTATAACTGGCAGAGTCTGTCGAAAATCGCCTGATAACACAACAGTTATACCACCCATCAGATTTGTGGTGCTCCGCAAATCTTGTAGAGTTCTATTAAGGGCTTCCAATGCTCTTTTATGTGCAATTGCACATTCATCCCAGACTATCAGTTGACATCTTTTTAAAATTGGGGAAGATTAAATCTTCTTGCATGATCTGAAGAGGGTTTCTTATCAGCATCTATAATAACTTTGTATTCTGTACTATCAGCAATTTCAGACGCACTTTTAAAACTCTGAATATATGGATTATATTGATGTAGCATATCTTGAAGTTGTCTAATAACTTCCATTTTGTCAACGGGCTTTGATTTGATCTGTTTTGTGCTTGATTTTCCATGTCACTGATCAAATACAATTGAAGATATCTTGATTCTGTA